>CM056381.1:11494143-11506643 GCA_029718625.1 Synaphobranchus kaupii | reverse complement strand
TTGTGTGTGTATGATGTGTGTGTGTGTGTGTGTGCGTGTGTTTATGTGTGTATGATGTGTGTACCTGTGTGTCTGTGTGTGTGTGCGTGTGCTTGTGTGTGTGCCCATGCCCCCATCTGTGCATACATGTGCGTGTATATTGTGTCTAACGTTACATGTGCGTGCGCATGTGTGCTCATACCGCTCCTAGCAGGTTACACATTGTCGTTTATTTATTGAGTGTTTTGTGGAAAGGGAAGTCAAACTCAGTCTCAGACAGGGATCTGTAGGCATGGCTCCCTGGCAGACTGCTCACGGATTCTTTAAAACAGCCCATCATTCTGAATCCACACCGTGAGCCGCTGACCAAAACTGTCGACAGCACGTCATCTCACTTCGGCCGTACCTACAGGAATACGGTTAAGTTCGGTCTCAGGTTCTCGCGCAAGCGCGGTTTCCCTCTCGGTAGAAGCCTTTAGACTTTAAAAATCTCCGGTGTTCGACTGGAGCAGTATCACAAAGGCATTGGCCCGAAGTCAAAAACATCAGACGCGTAAATTCCGTAACGCGTGTTGGTTTCTTCTCTACAGAAAGTAAACATGAATAAACGCGGCACAACTACGAGCCTCAGGAAAGCCGTTAGCGCGTTTCCCCCCCCGAGCACGGACGAGAGCAGAACACGGAACTCCCACATCGCTCCTAGCCTAGTCCCGCGTCTGTCCTTCCAACAGGATTAACTCAGCACTCCCTACAGAGCACACAGCATCAACATTTTATAAATTGTCAACAAATCACAAAATTTTCCCCGCTCGCCAAAAATGCATGGTTTCTGACATCGGAATTTATCTCATTCAGCAGTTTCCAATGGTGACAGACAAAAACAGAAAAACTAAAGCAGTATCTGCTGCCCCAGCCCAAATATCACATCCTCGTGTATCTAGGCGTTTACACAGGGAAAAGTGTCAGTGTTGTGTCAGTAATACTGATCTAATGCGTGGTTATCACTGGACTGGGCAATAAAAACCTCCCAGCAAGGAAAGAGCCGGAATCTAGACGTCTAGAGGAGTTGAATCAAGGTTGAGAGACATTTTGACGTAAATGAACTAGGTTAACCCCAACGTAGCTCAGGTTTTAACCCGGATACAGCCGGGCTACATCCTAGACGGCTAGAAAGCTTTCACTTTTCAACCACCTTTTGACCTGACGCCGCCGTTTTCACCTGACGGCGTTTCACCAACTTTTCACCACAAAAAATGGGGCCTTTAGCTCATTATTTCCAGCGTGAGAACTCTGTCTGTCTGTCTGTCTGTCTGTACCTGAGGGAATGAGTCAGTCCTTGGACTGAAACTACCACCTACCCAGAAAAAGTGTAAAACTTTGAAATCACTCTGGAAAAAAAAACACGTTACACTTACTTAGAGTACGTCTGTATCTGAAAGAGTCGTGAGTATTGTTGAAAACATAGTCTGTTCCTATTTAAAAAACCAGCCAGAATTTGCGGCTTCAAACATTCAAACATTTTAGTCATCGCTTGATGGAGAGAGGCCTTTCTCAATACCCACAGTTCCCCATTGCTCTCCTTTCCCCTAAAACCCACTCCATTCCCCGACTCTGGGGACTCTGTACAGATATGGAGTCTCGATGGTGGAGCACCTTTGTTACCTCTCCCTTGGCCCGGCGCACATTCCTCGCTCGTGTCCGATTATCCCAGCTCCACGGCCGCGGAGCATGGCCAGCGGCTCTAACTCTTAATGGCCCGCTGGACTAAATATATCCCCCCATCCAGCATAGTGTTCACGCCCGCTTCGCTGATGCTGCAGCTGTCTCTCTGTTCAAGGCTTTTCCCCCCCCTACTCTCGCTCTCTTTCAATCCCTCCCTCCCCTTTCTCTATCTCTCACTCTCTCACTCCCTCCCTCCCTCTCTGTCTCTCTCCCTCTCTCCAATCCCCTATCACACTCACTTTCCCTCCCTCCCTCACTCTCCAATTCCCTCTCTCCCTCTCCTTCTCTCTCTCTGTCCCTCTCTCCAATTCCCTCTATCTTTCATTCTCTCACTCCCTCTCTCCCTCTATCTCCCTCTCTCCAATTCCCTCTATCTCTCGCTCTCTTTCCCTCCCTCCCTCCCTCTCCCTCTCCCTCTCCAATTCCCTCTCTCCCTCTCCTTCTCTCTCTCTGTCCCCTCTCTCCAATTCCTCATCACACTCACTTTCACTTTCTCTCCCTCCCTCCTCCTCTCTCCAATTCCCTCTCTCCGTCCCTCTCCATCTCTTGTTATTCACATGGTAAATAGATGTTTAAAAAGTCTCCTCTCCTCTCCCTCCCTCTTTCTCTCACTCTTTCCCCCTCTCCCTCCCTCCCTATCTCCCTCTCTCTCTCCCTCCCTCTCCCTATCTCTCTCTCTCTCTCCCTCTCTGTCTCTCTCCCTCTCTCCAATCCCCTATCACACTCACTTTCCCTCCCTCACTCTCCAATTCCCTCTCTCCCTCTCCTTCCCTCTCTCCAATTCCCTCTATCTTTCATTCTCTCACTCCCTCTCTCCCTCTCTCCAATTCCCTCTATCTCTCGCTCTCTTTCCCTCCCTCCCTCCCTCTCCAATTCCCTCTCTCCCTCTCCTTCTCTCTCTCTGTCCCTCTCTCCAATTCCTCATCACACTCACTTTCACTTTCTCTCCCTCCCCTCCTCCTCTCTCCAATTCCCTCTCTCCGTCCCTCTCCATTTCTTGTTATTCACATGGTAAATAGATGTTTAAAAAGTCTCCTCTCCTCTCCCTCCCTCTTTCTCTCACTCTTTCCCCCTCTCCTCCCTCCCTATCTCCCTCTCTCTCTCCCTCCCTCTCCCTATCTCTCTCTCTCTCTCTCCCTCTCTGTCTCTCTCCCTCTCTCCAATCCCCTATCACACTCACTTTCCCTCCCTCCCTCACTCTCCAATTCCCTCTCTCCCTCTCCTTCCCTCTCTCCAATTCCCTCTATCTTTCATTCTCTCACTCCCTCTCTCCCTCTATTTCCCTCTCCAATTCCCTCTATCTCTCGCTCTCTTTCCCTCCCTCCCTCCCTCTCCAATTCCCTCTCTCCCTCTCCTTCTCTCTCTCTGTCCCTCTCTCCAATTCCTCATCACACTCACTTTCACCTTCTCTCCCTCCCTCCTCCTCTCTCCAATTCCCTCTCTCCGTCCCTCTCCATCTCTTGTTATTCACATGGTAAATAGATGTTTAAAAAGTCTCCTCTCCTCTCCCTCCCTCTTTCTCTCACTCTTTCCCCTTCTCCCTCCCTCCCTCCCTATCTCCCTCTCCCTCTCTCTCTCCCTCCCTCTCCCTATCTCTCTCTCTCTCTCTCTCTCCCTCCCTCTCCCTGTCCCTCTCCCTCTCTCTCTCTCATTAGTCCCTCTCCCTCTCTCTCTCTCATTATTTGTATTGCCCCCTGTGCACCCAAGTTTCCACTGCCCCAGGCCTCTCCATAAACATGTGGTTGATGCGCTTCCCATCCGCCGTTCACACTCTCAATTCTGTCTCCTGAGAATCCCGCCGACTAGAGCAAAACAAACATCTAGATAATCCAGAACGACTTCCTTCACTGCCTCCTGGATACGGGCTTTCTTCGTATCATCATTGCATAATCACAGAGATTTCAGGTTCGTACACACTTGATTATGAAGTTCACACACTTCATAATCTTATGCTCTTACAACATGTATTACGGACAACCTCCTCTGTGAGCAATTTGGGCACGGCTGTTATTCAACGTTAAGTAACTGGTGAAGCATCCTTTCCAGGAATGCAGGTAAGATTGTTGCGTGTGTCACAGACAGGAGTACTCCACAACACCAAAGACCGTAAAACTTAGCAACGTAGCTTTCGAAAGACATCAAAAGACAGACATCAACAAATCCTGGTTCGTGCTAAGCCATCGGGAAGGGACGCCAGAGGTAAATTCAGGGCACATCCTGGTATGGGTACTGCAAACCGAGCCAGGTTTGATTTAGGGCTGGAATAGCTTTCGCCACATATAAGCCACGTCCCCGCTGTCAAGCAAAGTCTGTCCCCTGTTCGCGCAGGTTTGGGATCCGTGTGGAAAGAGGCAGGCTCAGGGACGAGCGGGGGGAGGGGGGGGGGGGGGACAGGTGGAACCAAAGCCCCACGCAGGCCTGGCCTTCGTCAGCGGCCGAACCGCGTACCGCCCTCCCGCCGCCCGGCTGCGTCACGTCCGGTGCACCGAACGGAGAGCGCCGCCCCAGGCCCGGCGCTTTCCGGGCCCGGCGCCCGGCGCTCTGCTTCCTGTCCGTTCACACACGCACGCAGCCTGGCAGCGGGCCTCGCCCCGGCGTCCGCTTCGGCGTTGGCACCGCCGGAACCCGCCCGCCTCCGTCTCGCTGGCGGGTCAGAATTAATGACCGCGGAACACCGCTGAGAGGCCTCCCCGGCCAAGCCCGGTGACGGACGAGCGCTCCTGCGTCAGGCTCGTCCGCCAAAAAAGGGATGGAACTTCCAACCGGGGCTGGAGAGATTGCGCACGGGACGCCTGCAGACGTCGAGCACGCAGCCTCCTTTCGGATCGCTTGCTAGCTCACATGGAAGAAAGACAGAGAGTATCTAATGTGAATTCAGAAAGGATGCAGTCTGGGCCAAAAGATCTTCATTTAAATTCACTCTGTCTGGTATTTTATCTTCCTTTCCCTGCCGTTTTAAAACCTCTGACAAAAAACCTTCCATGTTTGGCCCAGGAAAGGTAGAATGGAACCGGAACTGATTGGAAATATAGCCTGCTCTTTTCCTTAGCTTTCCAGCGGAACAGTATGTTCCTGAGAGAAGGAGAGCGAGAAGACTCTTTCTCCCTCTCTCTCTCTCCCTCCCTCTCTCTCCTTCTCTCTCCTTCTCTCTGTCTCTCTGACATGTCCGCTGAGAAACGGGAGGCCCGTTCCTCCTCTGACAGGACAGCCAGAGCCAGCTCAGCGTGCGGCTACCTGCTGAGGAGGAGGAGGACAAGGAGGAGGGAAGGAGAGCGGTGCCCGTGCTTGGCAGAGCCAGCTGCCAGGGCCTTCCCTTTGCCAGGGCGCTGGCACCAGCGGCCAGTCGAACAGAAGGTGTCGAGGGCTTAGGCCCACAGAGCCCTGTGAGAACCCAGACCGCGGGAACAGAGAGAGAACAGGGTGGGGGGTGGGGGGGGGGGAGCGCTCGCGGCTCTGCGCCGCGCGGCTATCCTGGAAGCCCTCTGGCTCCCGGGCAGCTGGCCTCATCTTCCAGAGCGCACTGCCACGGACAGGTGGGATCAACCTTTTCCCGAATGAGACCCCGAGATTGCCTCACTGCGCACCGTGATATACTAGCTGTGATCTACCGGGCTGCCATTTTACCTTCTGGGTCATACGCAGGCTTCAGTAACTGCGATCTCATAAGCCTTCACATCAATTATTCTTCAAAGCCCCACTTTGAGGCGATGCTCCTTTAGCTCGGCCTATAAAGGGAGGTTTGCGTAGTTTGAGATCGCAGGGGACTAATCTCACCGCCGGGGGGGTTGAGTGGGGGTGCACGTCACCTCCGTGGCAAGTTCACAGTTCCCGCTCTTATAACCGGCACTCTGACCCTGTTTCTGGGAATAACAGGGACGGCGTGAGGTTGGCACAAACACCACACGCCCAGTCGGGGCGCACACCGCGCTCCGCAGACAGGAAGACACCGCTGTGAAACGCCAGCGCTACCAAGAGCCGATGAAGCTCCTCGGGCGGGAATGGGCCGAGACCCAAAATCGGGGGCTGCGTTAATCTCGAGACAACCTCCCACCCGTCAGAGTACGCTGTAACCCAGGGCGATGAAAGATAATGTGCCTCTAGTGACCAGGACGCCTCGTCCACCTGGATATCAGAAGTGCTCTTTTTCACAGAATGCTTTTTGGTTTTTGGCTCTCTGTTCCCCTCTTTTACGAGCGGAATTTTCTGCTTACCCTGCAGGATAGCGTCCCAGAGGTCCAATGGAGCAGGGAGAAAAAAATAAAAAATAAAAAAGAGTAGGAGAAATGAATCGGCAGGCGCGCAACGGCGGATATTTCGATGGGAGAACCGAGACCGTGACAACTCACAGAACGGAGCCAGTTATCCCTCCCTGCGAGGGACCGTTCTGCTCGAACGTTTGCGAGGTGAGGTCACCGTGATTGGCGCGGAGGAGGAACGCATCGTAGAACATCAGACAACGCACAGAACCTCCCCGACGGGATCGGGGGGGTTTGGGAGGGACCCCGAAATGTGAAGTTTTCACAGCCCTTAACAGAGGCAAGGAGCACGCATCGCAACACGGAGGAACAGACAAGCGAGGAACCGTTTCTGACCACAGAAGAAACTAAATAATGAACAGGCAGAAAGACACATAGATACACACTAACAAACACACACACACACACACACACACCCAAACACAGGAATCAAATAACAGAAAACAACAAATAAAGAATGCTGCATCAAAACCTGCTCACAATTACTGGCCAGACCTGCTGCAAAAAACGGCACCAATGAAGCGGTATGCGACTCCCGCTGTCGCAGCGAGGGCCTAATGCAGCTCCCGCGCGGCGTTACAGCGGAACCCCGGGGACCACGAGTCTCCGGGACGGGCACTCGAGTCCCCCCCCCCGCCGGCCAGCTATGTCAGCGCAGGGGCCACAGATGCGCAGGGGCCACAGATGCACAGGGGCCACAGATGTGCATGGGGCCACAAGTGTAGAGGGGGGCACAAGTGCACAGGGGGCCCTCTCTGTGACCCATCACCAGAAGGGATGAGCCAAAGAGCAGGAAGACCAGAACTCACGAGTGCACTCAAGGCAAGGGGCAAATCGCTACACACACATGCCCCTCGTGAAGTAGAACTGGGGTAAGAACAAACTCTCTGGTTGCAGCTTTGCGTTTTTTTTTTTTTTGTGCACACAGAGGCAGAGAGCCTTCATGAGAAAGTCAGCATGTGGGGGGGGGGGGGGCATGGGGGCGACGGGGGCAGCCAGCCAGCCCGCCCCGCGGCCCGAAGGAAGCGTCCGAAATGCGTGAGGGCCCGGCGAGCAGCGACAACACACACATTATAAATCGTCTGAGAATTTGTGAATGGAAAAAAGGTTTAGCACACTTGGCAGGGGAAGGAGCCCTCATTCCACAGCTATCAGATAGGGGTATTACGGCCCTCTTCGCACAGACAGAGAAGGAATAAAAAAAGTAAATAAAAGAGACGATTCGGCCGGCCAGCGTCGGGGGGTGTCAGGGTGGTGGTGGGGGGTAGGTGATAAAAGTCTGAGCTCAGGGAGCTCGTTTCAAGGTCGTCCTAATCTCAGTCACTCCCGGGTTCCCTAGCGAGAGTGGCGGAGGGGCTGAGGGGTGGAGGGTTGGGGGGGGGGGGGGGTTGAATTATAAATGCGTAGTGGCAGCATGATAAGCTTCTGAGAAACAATGTGGACCTTTGAACTGGAGAGCGCCGACATGCGTGGTGCGCAGGGGGCCGGAACCTGCAGAGATTTCCCAGCCTTATCAATGGGACCTTCCTTCTAACAACAAGTTATTCTACTGCGATAATGCAGGGAGAAGCCTGAAACACAGCAGCCTCATTAAACAGCCTCTCTCTCTCTCTCTCTCTCTCTCTTTCCGTTTCTCTCCCTCTCTCTCCCCCACTCTCCCTCTTTTTCGGGTCCAAAGTCATGTTATTTCAAATATGCAGGGGGCTTCTGTCAGAGAAGGCTGAGTAGTGGTGGTTGGGGTGGGGGTGCGGGAGAGTGCAGGGGTGTCCCTCGATAAATTTAGGGAACTAGGAACCCTGTCTAATCTGATTTGACGGAGGCGAGAAGCCAAGCAGGATTCCTGCAGAAGTGTCTCACTCCACCGGCCACTCAGACACAACAAAGCTCCTGAAACGCTCTGCCCGGCGCTCCAGGAAGCATTACAGCGGGGGCTACCCACTCGCTGCCCCAGAATGCACGGCAACGGAGGCTACCTGCCCGCCGGAAAACAGCAGCGCACAAGACAGGGGGCAGGGGAGCAGGTTATGTCACGGTTTCCCTTCTTATCTGCTGCCACGGAAACGGCCGCCACGAGCTCGGCAAACAGCCCCGGCGGAACGGAGAGGCTCTGACAGGCAGGACAGACCCGCGAGCCCCACGGCAGCGCTCACGGGGGGGAGAGGGACTGCTCCAAAAAAAAACAGAAATGCAAGAAAATGCACAGCGGAGCCGCACGGCAACGCACCGAACCGCTCCAAGCCGTTGCTGACAGCCTTGCCCCGCAGTCAGTTTACAAACACAGCGACAAGGAAATAACCTTTTGGCAACAACAGCAAGAGGAGAAGCAGAGGAGGGAAAATAAAGCGTCCGTCTACTAACCTGGCATTACCAGCACCCCCCGACCCTCATCTGCGGTCACTCGCTGCATTCCTCCGAGCCGAAATTCCCAATGTCCATCCTCTGAGATCAGCAATGAAGCCAAAACTGCAGGCGAAACTCCCGTCAATCAGAAGCCACTCGCTGATAGAGCGTATGTTAGGAGACCTACTGATGTAAGCTAGTCACCAGAGAAAATACCCAGTCGTGACGCATATCCAGGAACAAAAATAGAAATAGGGCCCCCAGAGGGATTATACAACGGACTACATTTAGAGACACTTACAGCGGCCCGGAGCAGGCAGTGAATGCGCTGCACTGTTTGGTGGCGATGCAGGGTTCCCCCCCCCCCCCCCCCCCCCTTCAAAGTTAAGTTTACATTTTCCCTAAGCAGACATGACCACAAATAGAGGGGTCAAGTGAAAGGCAGACAGACGGGAGGAATCTCGTTGTATTCCGGACTGGGCTCCCACTCGGGAAAGGACGCGCTCCGAGACCGGTCTGGCTGGGAATGACGGCTCACCGCCTATGACCTGAGGATTGTCCGTGGAGGCCCCGGCGTAACAACACGGCGTGCCCCCCCCACCACCCCCCCTTCCCCCCTCCCGCTCCACCCCCTCCCACCCTCCCCCCCCGGCCCATCTATAAATAGCATGCCAGTGCAATATTTACCAAAGCTCTCTAAAATACGCTATCCCCGAACCCAATCCCCTGTTCTTCGCGCCGTCGTCCAATTGTCCGCCCGCTATTTCAGTGCGCTGGTCACCGCTCCGCTAGAACGCGTATGGAAAAAGTCACATTGGGGAAGAGGCCGCCCGCAGCCCGCAGTCCGGGCAGAGTCCCGCAAGAGGGCCCGCCGAGCCGCAGGTGCCCAACTTAAAAATCGGAAACTCTGCCGCAGTGAATATTAATTTGGCTTTATGCTAATGCATTTACTTTTAGCCTAATGAAGGACAAGGTGCGCATGCAGAGAAAAAAAGGCTGGAGGGTAACAAGATTGGATTGGCTGCGTGTCGCATTTATCAGCAAATTCCCTGATGCAAGATTTCGTCTGTTATACTGAGTGAAACCACTTTTTTTTTTTCTTTAAACAGCTGTTCCTCTCCCAGACTGAATAGAATGCCTAGTCACTGCACAACGATCACAGCTACAATGCAGCCAATCACAATTCAGCACGGACAATCACAGCAGGAACACTCGCCCGTTCTGAGTGACACAATCGAGCCCAGGTATTCGATGGTCCTGTTACCGCAACGAATCGGCTTATAACACTCGCGGAGCCACGCAAGGAGAACGCACAAATCTATTATTAGCCCGGATAGTTACTTGTCCCTTACCATAGAATCCCAATTTGCATGACTAAAAATACTTGACCTGCTCTGACCTCCTCTGTAAGGCTCAGTAACCACTGCCTGCTGGAGTCTGGGACCGGCCCATTCATCGGGGGATTATTTATTTTATCTAATTTAACGCGTTAGATTGTCCAAAATCCCCACGGTCCAGGGGTTTGTCCCGCCCCCCGTTTGGCTCTTAAATGCTAGTGGAAAGCCACTGACGGGCCGCTTGTGATCATGCTGCCATCTGTTTAACATGCAGCAGCGTGGAGCTCCGACCAGCCTCTGCCATGCACTGATGTTCTTTGGTCTCCACAACATGTTCCAAACATAAATAATTCATCTACTTATTCTGCCAGAGGACCATTTCTATTCAAATAACCGTTTTAGTCAGAATAACAGTGATACAAACAGGCACCGTAGAATTTTTTTTTTTATTGATATTATTATTATTAAATTTTTATTTTTCAGCCGCCCTAGCACTGCTTTGGGAGAACCCGATGACGCGTGTGGTCATCCAGGGTTTGAAAACGCATTCGACTTGAAATGACCAGACGTAGAACACAGAAGGAAGCACGCAATGTATTTTTTAAAATAAACGTGCTTTGTTAGCGTCGGGCTAACTCCGGGAGCGGGCTGGGAGATCGGCATGATCGGCAGGTGCTACCGTGCCACCCGCTCCTGTCCCGACAGACAGACTCTCCTGGCGCATCGAGCGCAAGACCGTATTGTGGCGGGGGGGGGATTAGTGAGGCAGACTCGGCTTTGTAACCTCCACTTCCACAGTTATTGAGCCGCTCTCGCACGGAGACAATAGGTCAGGACTCCGTATTAGCGCTGAATGGAGGGCCCTATAGCAGAGGTGCGAGCGCGGCCTCCCGCCAAGGCTAAGTGCTCTTCTCATCAACGCGCGCCGACGTACGCGAGGGGAATGGAAGATTCCCCCCCGTCCTCACAATCGAACACACTTACCTCAGCGCATTACTCACGCCTCTGTTTGTTTAGCTCTCCCTCTCGGCCGATCGATCGGCGAAGGTTTGTAAAGCCTTTTCATGTTTGCCCCATATAATTTTGCGCAAATTGTCAATGTCGGGGGGGGGGGGGGGGGGGATAAAATTGCCAATTGACTCGCGACTTCCGCGAGCTACGCTAATCCCACAGGAGGGACTGAGATTGCGTCGCTACTGCTAACGCGCTTTGCCGCTACGCCATGACTGCGTGCGCATCGCGCCTCGTTCTGAAAACGCCGCTCACCCTAATGCTACGCACTGCAGGCCCGTAGGCCGTGTCACATGTGCCATGCTATGTCACGCATGCTGTGCTAAACATGTGCGGGACATACGCAGTGGTGTTTGATATGTCACACATGCGGTGCTAAACATGTGCAGGACATACGCAGTGGTGTTTTGATATGTCACACATGCTGTGCTAAACATGTGCGGGACATATGCAGGGGTGTTTGATATGTCACACATGCTGTTCTAAACATGTGCGGGACATATGCAGGGGTGTTTGATATGTCAGACATGCAGTTCTAAACATGTGCGGGACATATGCAGGGGTGTTTGCAAAGACTGGCATTCGTTGTCCATGAATTTTGGAATAAACAAACTGTTCTGGTAACAAACAAATCCACTGTTGATCAGGGAGATTTATCTCCTCCATTACAACATTTCTGCATCAATATTTAAGCACTGCTGGACATATTCTATTCCCGCAGTGCATGTGTAAGAAATTATGTCATCTTCATGCATTATACTTGCAGCGTTTTTTAATATTAATACTGAAAATAAACCTGCAGCAATGAAGCATTTGTATTGTTCTAATATTCCCAATGATTGTGACGAGCATTTATGTTCTCTGTTATGTATGGCAAAGCATTCTGGGAAACTGGCAGAGACTAAATGAGACAAAAGTGACATACCTGTCCAATCAAAACACACAATTAGTACTGAGCTCTGTCAACAAAGACGTCTTAACTTGTGTATGAAAACAACCAGTGGTTATGTGCGTGTACTTTTTTTTCTTAGCCCTGCATTCAGTCGTACATTCAATGCATTAAATCACTCCCTCCTCCCCCATCCCACCTCTTTCTGCACCAAGGAAAATGAGTGCAAACATAGTACCCCCGCAAAAACATGCAACCGCCTGGTAATTAGAGCTGAGCAAATTGGAGGGAAACCTACGTCTCATTTTCAAAGCTGCACCATGTGTATCTGATATCCTGAGGTCCTGTTCTGCTAAGGGCTTGTGTCTGAACGTCTTTCAGCGCAATCATATTTCACAGTGTGGGAACAACCCACAGTGTCAATCCACACACAGGCACATACACACACACACACACACACACACACATACAGGCACATACTCACACAGAAACATACAGGCACACACACGCACACGCGCACACACACACACACACACACACACACACACACACACAGGCACATACATACACAGACACATAAAGGCACATGCACACACAGACACGGAGGCACATACATATACACACACACACACACACACACACAAACACATGCACAAACACACATAAACCCATACACACACAAAAACACAAACACACACATGCATACTCACGCACGCACACACACACACACACACACACACAAATGCATATACACAAAAACAAATGCACACACACGCATGCAAAAAACACGTGCCCGCACACGCACACAGATGCAAAAAAACACATGTACACACATACACACTCATGAATGCATGCACGCCACGAGAAAACGCACACGCCTGCATACGCAAACACACACAAACACTCTCACCCATGCACAGTCAGGGTACTTAAATCCCCATTGATATGATGGGAAGACTTGGCTCC